>CM033471.1:36750467-36777967 GCA_019447015.1 Hymenochirus boettgeri
TATTATATTTGGGGTTGTATTAATAAATGTTTTGACATGTTTTGGGAGATCCTAGTAGTAAGAGCTCACTGGAGGGACACAAATTAGCATACCTGCTTTGAGTGACAGGTCTTTCAGTGTACATGCTGTTATTTAAAATGATGATTTCTGAGAATCTACAGCTCGAATTTCAAATCTGAAAAATGTGTTGTGTAGTGTAGTGGACCATTACACTATCTAAAGGTATGATTTTTGAAAATTCGAAGTATATATACCCTTTCAAGGGCAAGTCCAACTTATATAACACCTTAGACAAAGAAGAAGGCTGGTTTTAAAGGGGCAATTTATGTGCAAAAATACCAAGTCTGACAAGAGGTGGCACATATAATGCTGCTTTGACATTTTAAAAAACTCCTACGCTAGAAGGCAATCAACTCCTTGTATTGCAGGGTAGCCCAACCTATTTGGCTTCAAGGGCCACATGTGCGGCCCCTGACCACCTTTGAGGGCCGCACAAAATACTTTTAGGCCTATATAGGTTATAATCAACACATAACAGCCCTGCTAATTTTATTTGTTAAACCAGGAGTAGGTAATCAGAAACCTTACCCATAATCCTCCCTATATAAAGGACACAAGTCATATTTGCACAAATATTACATTTAATTTAAAATTGTCTTCAAATCATCTGATGATCTGATATGGAGTTTAGAATTCATTGGCATATTTAACTGTGAGGCAGGTAAGGCTCTAGGAGTCTCTTGAATCTAATTGAGTATTTTATGGGGATCAAGTTAGGGGGCCACTTCAAATCACGATCGGGCCTCGTGTTGGGCACCACTGTTGTATTCAGTAGCACCATGACACCTTGCTGTTATATGCATATTGAGCTACATTTAAAGGGCATATCTGTTGTATTCAATTAGATCAACTGGACTTGAAATGTAGTTCTTGAAGACGTTTCGCTAGTCATCCGACAGGCTTTCTCAATTCAGAATGGCTTGTACAAGAATCTGTGGCAATTATGTACCCTGGAAAATCCCAATTAGCATATCACAGCCAGGTGTTAAGGGTGTGATTAGATAGTGGCTAAGAGGTGTTATAGGAACGCCCAGAGTAAGGTGTTAAAACAGCATTGTACATGGCAGACAGTTGGTGTCGAACCCCCCTACCTCTATTTAGGCTTGGTTTCTTTATTTTCACATAAATGGCCTCCTTAACACCTCTCTTGAACCAGTCACGTTCCTTCGCCAGTATATATATTGGGATTTTCCAGGGTACATAATTGCCACAGATTCTTGTACAAGTCATTCTGAATTGAGAAAGCCAGTCGGATGACTAGCGAAACGTCTTCAAGAACTACATTTCAAGTCCAGTTGATCTAATTGAATACAACAGATATACCATGACCTGGATGAATGAGAACCTTCACAAGCATTTAAAGGGCATGTTCACCCCCAAAACTATTATCCCCCCACACTACAGGTCCCAATCTTTATTGTATGAAAATCCTTACCTTACATCTCAGATCCAAATGGTTGCCCTTTAATCCCTCCCCAAAGTCCCAAAAACTGGCCACCAGGAGTACTGCAGAGTCCATATAGGACTCTGCCTCCTGTCTCTCCTCTGGGAGAATTTTTCCATGCGCAGCAGAGCCCTCCCCCTCCTCCCTCTCCCTCCCGATTTGGTCTCCCTCCCCCTAGCATTAAACCCCTTTGCCATAATATAGTTATTGGCCCTCCACCACCAACCGCATTACTATTATAGCAAGAAAGTCCCCCGATCTTTACTTACCTTACCTCTCTCCTTCGCAGTTCTACACTACCGGCAGCCGCGTCCGTGATTGGCTGTCTCTCAGACAATCACAGACGTGGCTACCAGTCCCGCCCCCTGCTTGCAGTTCTATGCAAGCAGAGGGCCGGGATTGTGCAGCGAAGGAGAGAGGTAAGATAAGTAAAAACCGGGGCACTTTTTTGCTATAATAGTAATGCGGTTGGGGCTGGGGGACCAATAACTATAATATGGCACAAAGTTAGTTTAAAGGGTGGACATACCTTTTAAGGCAACGTTAACACTAAACAACACAAAACGCATGGGGAAAAAATGCGATTCATTGCACTGCGATTCAATGCATTTTTGCAACGTGATTTTATGCATCGGTATGTATGTTTGTATGTATGTATGTATATGTTTATTTATATAGCGCCACTAGGGGACGCAGCGCTGTACAATATAGAATACAAAAAGTCATACAAGGGGGACAGTAAATAAATACATAAATATATAAATAAGTATGAGCATCACTAAATATAAAGGTGCTTAAAACATGTAACATGAGGAAAGAGCTTACAGTCTACTTAGGTGGATAACAGATATATGGGAAAGGGTGGAAGCAGGGCTGGATTTACCATTAGGCATGTGCCTAGTGCCTAGGGGCGCCTGAGGTTGGAGGGGCGTCTGTCAATCTCCACCCACCAACCCAACCCCTTTATAGTCAATTTTCTTCCGCCCAAATAAAATAAATGGGTGTGGTTTAGGGTGTGGTCTGTGTTTAAGGGTGGGGTCAATGGCACCAGGCTCCTTGGGCCTACAGTATGCTGAGGTGTAAATCCAGCCCTGAGTGGAGGTGCTAAAGTAATAACTGGTGCAGTGTCAATAGTCCTATGTTGTGCTGTGTCAGAGAGATAGTATGAGAGGTTAGATTTAAACTTGTTTATTGAGGTTTCTTGCAGTAGAGAGAGGGGGATAGAATTCCAGAGGACGGGGGCCAGAAGAGAAAAAGGTTTAAGGCGAGAGGAGGCAGTGTGAGTGGGGGATCTATATAAGAGATGGTTCTGAGATGAGCGGTGGGTAAGGGCAGGGACATATGGGGACACTAGAGAAGAAATATAGGAAAGAGCAGCAGAGTGAAGGGATTTAAATGTTAAGAGAAGGATTTTGTAGATAGTGCGTTATTTAATGAGGAGCCACTGAGCCAGGTAGATGTGCTAGTTAAGTATGGACTGAAGAGGAGAAAGATGGGAAGCAGGAAGACCAGAAAACAGAAGGTTACAATAATCCAGACATGATAGGATGAGAGCATGGATAAGCATAGCAGTAGTTGGAAGAGAAAGGAATCTACGGATCTTTACAATGTTACAAAGAAAAAAGCGACAGGTTTTAGCAACATAGTTAATGTGATTGGAAAAGGAGAGAGCAGAATCAATAATAACCCCTAAGCAAAGGGCTGACTGAATAGGGTAAATGGGGGTGTTGTCCATAGAAATGGAAAAAGGTGGGATAGGACCAAGTTTAGGTGGGAAAATGAGTTTGCATCTTTGATAGTTTTTTTGCCCATTTTCATGCATTTATTGTGTGTTTTATACAACGCGTTTTAGTGCATTTTTGGGTTAAATGCCATAAAAATTTGCACTTTTATTTGATTTTGGCGCATTTTCCCCCCTTTTCCTTATACACTTTCATTGAGTGTGTTATCACAATTAACCGCAGCAAGCAGTGTGCTTAAAAATGCACTGCAACTCATAAAAACGCTGTAGTGTGAACGCTATTATGGGATCCCTATGCAAAATTGATGTCCTTGCTTTTTTTCCCAATGCATGCGTTACCACAAGGGTAATGCATCTAGTGTGAAAGAATAAAACAGGATAAAATGCGTCTAGTGTGATAGAAGCCTTAGTGTATTTATTGCCAAAAGTCAATCTGAATTGAGAAAGCCAGTTGAAATGTCTTCAAGAACTAAACTTTTCTAATCTAATTGAATACCACAGAAATACCGTGACCCGGAGGAATATGAACCTTCACCAACATTCATTTACTTAGATAAAGACTTAGTTTACACTGAGCGTAAGACTGACATTTCTCACACAGAGGGATTTAGACGGTTCGGTAAGAGATCAAGTTGAAGTAGTTGTTTATATAAGGGATAATATGCTACCTACATATAGAAGCACAAGGCCGCAGGCCGAGTGCTTTTATATAGGGCATGGAACTCCGAGGTGAAGTAAATCCGTAGATTACACTGTAGGTAGCGTATTATTTCTTATAATACATAAGGCTAGTCAAAAAAAAAAACCTGCCCACTACCACTGTGTCTTCCCCTTCCTGTATTAGTCATTTATATAGGAATCCCTGTTTAATGTATAAATAGTTAATTAACGTTACTATTGAAAAGAGAAAGAAGGACCGAATATCGTCTGTCAAGAATAAACAGGGATTCCTATATAAATGACTAATACAGGGAGGGGGGAGTCAGTGGGAGGGGTAGTGGAATACAGGAAGTGACGTCACTGAGTGATTGTAATATAGATTCTCGCCACTGCATCTCCCCATTGAAAATGCCTAGCCTTATGTATTATATTATTATATTATTACTGTTTTCATTGTGATGAAGAAGTAATTTTTAAAAAAAATCTTTGGATAACTTCTATGCTAAAACACATTCTATTTCTCGCTGCTCTGATTCGCTTTGCTCCACAGCTACTGTCAGTGACAGTTTGCGATCTGGCCAGTGTCTTCCCATTGGCTACACCGCAGTCTGCAGAGACAAACATGAAGGGGACCGGAGCAAGTGAAACTTCATGTAAGTATTCCAGCTGATCTGTAAAGTACAGTGAGGATTTAGCGTTTTATATCCCCATCCTGGGTACTACTAATAGGGGAAGAAGAGGAGCAAGTGAAACTTCATGTAAGTATTCCAGCTGGTCTGTAAAGTACAGTGAGGACTTAGCGTTTTATATCCCCATCCTGGGTACTACTAATAGGGGAAGAAGAGGAGCAAGTGAAACTTCATGTAAGTATTCCAGCTGGTCTGTAAAGTACAGTGAGGACTTAGCGTTTTATATCCCCATCCTGGGTACTACTTATAGGGGAAGAAGAGGAGCAAGGGAAACTTCATGTAAGTATTCCAGCTGATCTGTAAAGTACAGTGAGGACTTAGCGTTTTATATCCCCATCCTGGGTACTACTTATAGGGGAAGAAGTGGAGCAAGGGAAACTTCATGTAAGTATTCCAGCTGATCTGTAAAGTACAGTGAGGACTTAGCGTTTTATATCCCCATCCTGGGTACTACTAATAGGGGAAGAAGAGGAGCAAGGGAAACTTCATGTAAGTATTCCAGCTGATCTATAAAGTACAGTGAGGACTAAGGAACGCGTCAGGCGTACTGAAATAAAGCTGTAGATTCACTCATCTATGTGTCCGGATTGCTCTTGTGTACATTTCGGTTGATGCAGTGTCATTCTCTTACTTTTGTTGTACTCGTGGAGTTTGGTCTGGAGCGACGGACCTGGGGCACCTTGCACCCGGGTCACTAAGAAGCACGGTTAAGCACCTGACATATATTTTGAAATTGGATTGTCTTGTATGCTACTTTGAGAAGCGAAGGGTCTGGGGTTCTATACACCCAGACCACTATAATGAATAAGTAAGCATTATACGTATCACATTCATGGGATAGGATTTTCTTATTGTTTTGACAGTGAGGACTTAGCATTTTATATCCCCATCCTGGATACTACTAATTAGTGAAGGAAAAGGAGCGAGGGAAGCATAATTGTCCTTTAAATTATGCATCTTTTTTTCTAGTAGACAAAGCCCCTAGTTTGTTCTGCCCCTCCCTGGTTTTACGACCTGGGCATGCTCAATGTGTTTCATCCACAGAGAGAACAGCTGTCCAATAAGATGCTTTGTATCCTTTAGGATTATGGCAAATAAGAAAGGTATTTATGCTGTTTATTGATTTTTGTGATCTATAGTTTTTAACAGCAGTTTCTGGCATATACGTTAGGTAAAAGATATGAATTGGCCTAAACACAGTAAGTAAAGAAACACTTAGAGGAACCCCTATATAATATAGATATAATATGAATTCCTTATGTGTTATATTAGACCAGATATGTCAATCATGTGGCCTTCCAGATGTTTTGTAAACTAAAACTCCCAGCATACCTTGGTAGCATTCTGCAAACAAGGCATGCTGGGAGATGTAGTTTTCAGATAAAGAAACACTTAGAGGAACCCTATATAATATCTTTAATTGGGAAGTAAGACGCACGAGAGGAAGGTAAAAAGATGGTGCTGTTCACCATATTTATTATTTTTATTGTTATATAAGATCCAGAGATGTCAATCCTGTGGCCCTCCAGATGTTTTGGAAGCTACAACTCCTAGCATGCCTTGGTTCCTGCAACTCTTAGCATGCTGGGAGTTGTAGTTTCCGAAACATGGGAAGGGCTGCAGGCTCGACATCCCGGCATAAGACACATATAAAGGAGTCATAAAGTGCCAGAGACTCTTTAAAAGTCAAAGAAATACTGTCATACTCAGCAACATTCACCTTTCCATTTCCAGTGCAATCCCTTAAATCCTATCAGCAACTGTAATTACATTGTTTATAAGCAAAACCCGTAAACTCCGACTCTATGTATGTTTTATGATTATTAACATTCTTTTATGGTCCGAGGACCAGTATGTTTGGACCGTTTGCTATCAAAGCGAAGCCAGTAAAACGCCTAAAGCCGTAAGTTGATTTTATAAGAACAGGATATAAGGAGCATAAAACACACAATCTGAGCCTTGTGTTTCTTCTCTCTCTCCTAGTAATCAAAACCAGCACATGTAAAATTCAATTAATCTGTCCTCCGGGCCATAATATCTGCCATGTTTCTCATTTAGTATTCTCTTATTCACACGCTGACATTCTGAAAGCAACAGTTCAGAGGGGAATGGAGCTTTGCAGTAGAAAACTTCTGATAAGCAATTGGTTTTATAGAACAATAAATAAAGGGCAAGTAAAAAATATGTTGCATATTCACTATTAATAAAAAAGAGAACAAAACATCAGAAGGGCTTTAAATGTCATCAATAGTGGGGATTTTACTCATCTCTCCCACGCTCCACACCTGAATACATTAGTACACAGGGTGAGGACTTAAGATACTTAAGATACTTACATGAAGTTTCCCTCTTTGCAGAGTGTGTCGTCCCATTGCAGACTGCAGAGACAAACAGGACCAGACCTGCAAAGCTGACAGTTGGTATGTGTGAATTGCATGGTGAGAAATCCCCATTGTGATTACTGAGCATGCTTGACTTCACAGAAAGTCAGGTCAGATGGAAGGAGGAGTTAGGTAAAAGAGGGAGCGGAATACTTGAACAAAACAAAACTGGATTAATGGCATACAGCAATACACACTCACCTCAGCGTAAGCGCTCACATACATGAATGAATACATGATGAAGTCATTTTCATTTTTTTCAGTATAGTTGCCCTGTATTAATTATTGATAGAATGTACCCCTGTACTTAATAGGTGAACAAAAGTCTAAAAATAAATATAGTTCACAAGATTCTACATATAATGAAGATATGAACAGCTACATATTTAACATTCAACATACTATAATTTGCTTGAAAATTTGTGCTGCTCCTCATTTTCTTCCCAGGCTCCTCAGCTTCTGATAACACTTCACAATCTTTGTTTGGCACCAGCCCCATAGTCTTTAATAGGGGGTTACATCATCACCAGCAAATGGCCCATGGGAAACAGGAAGAAAGGAAGTATTGATTAAAAATGGTTTTATTTGTAGCATTAAAAAACTAAATAAATAAAAATGATAGCAAGTAAGGTCCTTATTACACAAGGCTTCACCTAAATTACAATTATTATTAGACTTTTATTTTTCTTTAAAATATAAGCAAATTAAATGTCACCTTGTTTCATGCCCTGTATAGCTATAGTTTTACACAGTCATGGAATTCCTTAGTGACTTCCAATATCCCTGATTCCTCACAAGCATTTATTCTAACCACTTGGATTGGGGTAGAATTTGATGTTTACATTCTTAAGGGTGAGATCCCTAACAATATCATGCACATTAGATTATAAAGAACCTTATGGATTCACGATTTCGCCCGCACACACCTCTCTTCATTTTGTAGAGACACAGCTTTGTTTGCCTTTCCTTGAATATAAAAATGTCAGAAAATATAAGCAATTAAATAAAGCGACATTAAAAAAAAAAAAAGAATATGAAAGTAATCCGTTTGTAAATGGTAATCAGGGTTACCAACCCCATAACATACGTAATTCATTTTTATATGCAGTTCAAACAAACTGTTACTGTATACCGTTATACACCTAAAAGTGTGCTGAATTGGAGAGCTGACCTAACAGTGTCTGCTTAACTGGAGGGCTGGAGGGTTCAGCAGCCCTCCAGTTCACCAGCTAGTGTTAAGTCAGCCCTCCACATCACCAGCCACTGTTAGTTAGCCCACTATATTTCCTCCACAAGTGACATCCACTTTTTTTTCGGCTTTGTGTGCCACAGGAAGATAGAGAGGACAGCTTTAAAAGGTTTGGCTCACATGCCAAAAGGTCTGGGAGTGCCCCTGCTTTCAGTTGACCTTGGTCAGTTATGCCTGGAAATGGCCCTGCAACAAGGACACCTGTTTTATCACAGGAAACTTTGTCTACGGTTCCCATTGACGTGTCAATTTGCAGTGCTTTCTATGGTGTATTTACAATAAACATCTGCATTGTTTTGGAAATAGTGGTAATGGAGCCTAAACATGTCAGGTAATTATAGAATGTTTTGTTTCTATTCTTCTGTATTTCTAAAAATCATGGGAACTATTACTGTTGTTCTCTGGCACACAAATGTGTGACCTTTCTCCTTAAAGGGTCACTATACTCACTGAAACAACTTTGTATAATCTGAAGGTACAATGTTAGGGTAGTACAATGATGTTACTTATATGTGTGTCTGTGCCTGCTTAGTTAGTGAATTTTCAATGTTTAGTTGAATGGCCCCCACCTCCCCCCTTAGTCACTGCCCACTTGTAATTCAGCCGACACTGGATACATTAATTTACATAATAAAGAGCCTATTCTGCCCGACACTATACAACTCATTAACATATCTTCCTAACACTGCTGAGAGTGGGTGTGGCTGCTGCTGTGTCAGAAACTTCTCCCTTCTGTAGATAGATAGATAGATTATAGATAGAGAGAGAGAGAGAGAGATAGGTAGACAGACACAGACAGGCAGATAGATAGATAGATAGATAGATAGATAGATAGATAGATAGATAGATAGATAGATAGATAGATAGATAGATAGACAGACAGACTAGACAGACAGACAGACAGATAGATAGACAGACAGATAGACAGATATAAACATAGATTGATATATTATATACAGACAAAGCAATAGACAGATATATAGATAGATCAGACAGAGGGAGAGAGATAGATAGATAGAGACAGATTGAGACAGATAGATAGATAGATAGATAGACAGACTAGATAGATAGATAAAAGATAGACAGACAGACGGTCAGACAGAGAGACAGATATAAACATAGATTGATATATTATAGACAGACAGAGCAATAGACAAATATATAGATAGATCAGACAGAGAGAGATAGATAGATGAGACAGATTGAGACAGATAGATAGATAGATATATAGATAAATAGATAGATAGACACAGACAGGCAGATAGATATATATATAGACAGACAGGCAGACAGACAGACAGATAGATAGACAGATAGATAGACAGAAAGACAGATAGAAAGATATACAGAGAGACAGATATAAACATAGATTGATATATAACAGACAGACAGAAAAATAGACAGATATATAGATAGATCAGACAGACAGAGATAGATAGATTAGATAGATAATAGATAGATAGATAGATAGATAGATAGACAGACAAACAGGCAGATAGACAGACAGACAAACAGACAGATAGATAGATAGACAGAGAGACAGATATCAACATATATTGATATAGTCAGACAGAGCAATAGACAGATATATAGATAAATCAGACAGACACACAGAGAGAGATAGATAGATAGATAGATAGATAGATAATAGAAAGACAGATAGATAGATAGATAGATAATAGATAGACAGATAGATAGATAGATAGATAGATAGATTATAGATAGATAGATAGATACTGTAGTGTGAGAGAGAGAGAGAGATACTGTAGATAGATAGATAAATAGACAGACAGATAGATCAGATAGACAGGAGACCAATATGATTAATCACTTATTATATTTGGGGTTGTATTAATAAATGTTTTGACATGTTTTGGGAGATCCTAGTAGTAAGAGCTCACTGGAGGGACACAAATTAGCATACCTGCTTTGAGTGACAGGTCTTTCAGTGTACATGCTGTTATTTAAAATGATGATTTCTGAGAATCTACAGCTCGAATTTCAAATCTGAAAAATGTGTTGTGTAGTGTAGTGGACCATTACACTATCTAAAGGTATGATTTTTGAAAATTCGAAGTATATATACCCTTTCAAGGGCAAGTCCAACTTATATAACACCTTAGACAAAGAAGAAGGCTGGTTTTAAAGGGGCAATTTATGTGCAAAAATACCAAGTCTGACAAGAGGTGGCACATATAATGCTGCTTTGACATTTTAAAAAACTCCTACGCTAGAAGGCAATCAACTCCTTGTATTGCAGGGTAGCCCAACCTATTTGGCTTCAAGGGCCACATGTGCGGCCCCTGACCACCTTTGAGGGCCGCACAAAATACTTTTAGGCCTATATAGGTTATAATCAACACATAACAGCCCTGCTAATTTTATTTGTTAAACCAGGAGTAGGTAATCAGAAACCTTACCCATAATCCTCCCTATATAAAGGACACAAGTCATATTTGCACAAATATTACATTTAATTTAAAATTGTCTTCAAATCATCTGATGATCTGATATGGAGTTTAGAATTCATTGGCATATTTAACTGTGAGGCAGGTAAGGCTCTAGGAGTCTCTTGAATCTAATTGAGTATTTTATGGGGATCAAGTTAGGGGGCCACTTCAAATCACGATCGGGCCTCGTGTTGGGCACCACTGTTGTATTCAGTAGCACCATGACACCTTGCTGTTATATGCATATTGAGCTACATTTAAAGGGCATATCTGTTGTATTCAATTAGATCAACTGGACTTGAAATGTAGTTCTTGAAGACGTTTCGCTAGTCATCCGACAGGCTTTCTCAATTCAGAATGGCTTGTACAAGAATCTGTGGCAATTATGTACCCTGGAAAATCCCAATTAGCATATCACAGCCAGGTGTTAAGGGTGTGATTAGATAGTGGCTAAGAGGTGTTATAGGAACGCCCAGAGTAAGGTGTTAAAACAGCATTGTACATGGCAGACAGTTGGTGTCGAACCCCCCTACCTCTATTTAGGCTTGGTTTCTTTATTTTCACATAAATGGCCTCCTTAACACCTCTCTTGAACCAGTCACGTTCCTTCGCCAGTATATATATTGGGATTTTCCAGGGTACATAATTGCCACAGATTCTTGTACAAGTCATTCTGAATTGAGAAAGCCAGTCGGATGACTAGCGAAACGTCTTCAAGAACTACATTTCAAGTCCAGTTGATCTAATTGAATACAACAGATATACCATGACCTGGATGAATGAGAACCTTCACAAGCATTTAAAGGGCATGTTCACCCCCAAAACTATTATCCCCCCACACTACAGGTCCCAATCTTTATTGTATGAAAATCCTTACCTTACATCTCAGATCCAAATGGTTGCCCTTTAATCCCTCCCCAAAGTCCCAAAAACTGGCCACCAGGAGTACTGCAGAGTCCATATAGGACTCTGCCTCCTGTCTCTCCTCTGGGAGAATTTTTCCATGCGCAGCAGAGCCCTCCCCCTCCTCCCTCTCCCTCCCGATTTGGTCTCCCTCCCCCTAGCATTAAACCCCTTTGCCATAATATAGTTATTGGCCCTCCAGCACCAACCGCATTACTATTATAGCAAGAAAGTCCCCCGATCTTTACTTACCTTACCTCTCTCCTTCGCAGTTCTACACTACCGGCAGCCGCGTCCGTGATTGGCTGCCTCTCAGACAATCACAGACGTGGCTACCAGTCCCGCCCCCTGCTTGCAGTTCTATGCAAGCAGAGGGCCGGGATTGTGCAGCGAAGGAGAGAGGTAAGATAAGTAAAAACCGGGGCACTTTTTTGCTATAATAGTAATGCGGTTGGGGCTGGGGGACCAATAACTATAATATGGCACAAAGTTAGTTTAAAGGGTGGACATACCTTTTAAGGCAACGTTAACACTAAACAACACAAAACGCATGGGGAAAAAATGCGATTCATTGCACTGCGATTCAATGCATTTTTGCAATGTGATTTTATGCATCTGTATGTATGTTTGTATGTATGTATGTATATGTTTATTTATATAGCGCCACTAGGGGACGCAGCGCTGTACAATATAGAATACAAAAAATCATACAAGGGGGACAGTAAATAAATACATAAATATATAAATAAGTATGAACATCACTAAATATACAGGTGCTTAAAACATGTAACATGAGGAAAGAGCTTACAGTCTACTTAGGTGGGTAACAGATATATGGGAAAGGGTGGAAGCAGGGCAGGATTTACCATTAGGCATGTGCCTAGTGCCTAGGGGTGCCTGAGGTTGGAGGGGCGGCTGTCAATCTCCACCCACCAACCCAACCCCTTTATAGTCTATTTTCTTCCCCCCAAATAAAATAAATGGGTGTGGTTTAGGGTGTGGTCTGTGTTTAAGGGTGGGGTCAATGGCACCAGGCTCCTTGGGCCTACAGTCTGCTGAGGTGTAAATCCAGCCCTGAGTGGAGGTGCTAAAGTAATAACTGGTGCAGTGTCAATAGTCCTATGTTGTGCTGTGTCAGAGAGATAGTATGAGAGGTTAGATTTAAACTTGTTTATTGAGGTTTCTTGCAGTAGAGAGAGGGGGATAGAATTCCAGAGAACGGGGGCCAGAAGAGAAAAAGGTTTAAGGCGAGAGGAGGCAGTGTGAGTGGGGGATCTATATAAGAGATGGTTCTGAGATGAGCGGTGGGTAAGGGCAGGGACATATGGGGACACTAGAGAAGAAATATAGGAAAGAGCAGCAGAGTGAAGGGATTTAAATGTTAAGAGAAGGATTTTGTAGATAGTGCGTTATTTAATGAGGAGCCACTGAGCCAGGTAGATGTGCTAGTTAAGTATGGACTGAAGAGGAGAAAGATGGGAAGCAGGAAGACCAGAAAACAGAAGGTTACAATAATCCAGACATGATAGGATGAGAGCATGGATAAGCATAGCAGTAGTTGGAAGAGAAAGGAATCTACGGATCTTTACAATGTTACAAAGAAAAAAGCGACAGGTTTTAGCAACATAGTTAATGTGATTGGAAAAGGAGAGAGCAGAATCAATAATAACCCCTAAGCAAAGGGCTGACTGAATAGGGTAAATGGGGGTGTTGTCCATAGAAATGGAAAAAGGTGGGATAGGACCAAGTTTAGGTGGGAAAATGAGTTTGCATCTTTGATAGTTTTTTTGCCCATTTTCATGCATTTATTGTGTGTTTTATACAACGCGTTTTAGTGCATTTTTGGGTTAAATGCCATAAAAATTTGCACTTTTATTTGATTTTGGCGCATTTTCCCCCCTTTTCCTTATACACTTTCATTGAGTGTGTTATCACAATTAACCGCAGCAAGCAGTGTGCTTAAAAATGCACTGCAACTCATAAAAACGCTGTAGTGTGAACGCTATTATGGGATCCCTATGCAAAATTGATGTCCTTGCTTTTTTTCCCAATGCATGCGTTACCACAAGGGTAATGCATCTAGTGTGAAAGAATAAAACAGGATAAAATGCGTCTAGTGTGATAGAAGCCTTAGTGTATTTATTGCCAAAAGTCAATCTGAATTGAGAAAGCCAGTTGAAATGTCTTCAAGAACTAAACTTTTCTAATCTAATTGAATACCACAGAAATACCGTGACCCGGAGGAATATGAACCTTCACCAACATTCATTTACTTAGATAAAGACTTAGTTTACACTGAGCGTAAGACTGACATTTCTCACACAGAGGGATTTAGACGGTTCGGTAAGAGATCAAGTTGAAGTAGTTGTTTATATAAGGGATAATATGCTACCTACATATAGAAGCACAAGGCCGCAGGCCGAGTGCTTTTATATAGGGCATGGAACTCCGAGGTGAAGTAAATCCGTAGATTACACTGTAGGTAGCGTATTATTTCTTATAATACATAAGGCTAGTCAAAAAAAAAACCTGCCCACTACCACTGTGTCTTCCCCTTCCTGTATTAGTCATTTATATAGGAATCCCTGTTTAATGTATAAATAGTTAATTAACGTTACTATTGAAAAGAGAAAGAAGGACCGAATATCGTCTGTCAAGAATAAACAGGGATTCCTATATAAATGACTAATACAGGGAGGGGGGAGTCAGTGGGAGGGGTAGTGGAATACAGGAAGTGACGTCACTGAGTGATTGTAATATAGATTCTCGCCACTGCATCTCCCCATTGAAAATGCCTAGCCTTATGTATTATATTATTATATTATTACTGTTTTCATTGTGATGAAGAAGTAATTTTTAAAAAAAATCTTTGGATAACTTCTATGCTAAAACACATTCTATTTCTCGCTGCTCTGATTCGCTTTGCTCCACAGCTACTGTCAGTGACAGTTTGCGATCTGGCCAGTGTCTTCCCATTGGCTACACCGCAGTCTGCAGAGACAAACATGAAGGGGACCGGAGCAAGTGAAACTTCATGTAAGTATTCCAGCTGATCTGTAAAGTACAGTGAGGACTTAGCGTTTTATATCCCCATCCTGGGTACTACTAATAGGGGAAGAAGAGGAGCAAGTGAAACTTCATGTAAGTATTCCAGCTGGTCTGTAAAGTACAGTGAGGACTTAGCGTTTTATATCCCCATCCTGGGTACTACTTATAGGGGAAGAAGAGGAGCAAGGGAAACTTCATGTAAGTATTCCAGCTGATCTGTAAAGTACAGTGAGGACTTAGCGTTTTATATCCCCATCCTGGGTACTACTTATAGGGGAAGAAGTGGAGCAAGGGAAACTTCATGTAAGTATTCCAGCTGATCTGTAAAGTACAGTGAGGACTTAGCGTTTTATATCCCCATCCTGGGTACTACTAATAGGGGAAGAAGAGGAGCAAGGGAAACTTCATGTAAGTATTCCAGCTGATCTATAAAGTACAGTGAGGACTAAGGAACGCGTCAGGCGTACTGAAATAAAGCTGTAGATTCACTCATCTATGTGTCCGGATTGCTCTTGTGTACATTTCGGTTGATGCAGTGTCATTCTCTTACTTTTGTTGTACTCGTGGAGTTTGGTCTGGAGCGACGGACCTGGGGCACCTTGCACCCGGGTCACTAAGAAGCACGGTTAAGCACCTGACATATATTTTGAAATTGGATTGTCTTGTATGCTACTTTGAGAAGCGAAGGGTCTGGGGTTCTATACACCCGGACCACTATAATGAATAAGTAAGCATTATACGTATCACATTCATGGGATAGGATTTTCTTATTGTTTTGACAGTGAGGACTTAGCATTTTATATCCCCATCCTGGATACTACTAATTAGTGAAGGAAAAGGAGCGAGGGAAGCATAATTGTCCTTTAAATTATGCATCTTTTTTTCTAGTAGACAAAGCCCCTAGTTTGTTCTGCCCCTCCCTGGTTTTACGACCTGGGCATGCTCAATGTGTTTCATCCACAGAGAGAACAGCTGTCCAATAAGATGCTTTGTATCCTTTAGGATTATGGCAAATAAGAAAGGTATTTATGCTGTTTATTGATTTTTGTGATCTATAGTTTTTAACAGCAGTTTCTGGCATATACGTTAGGTAAAAGATATGAATTCGCCTAAACACAGTAAGTAAAGAAACACTTAGAGGAACCCCTATATAATATAGATATAATATAAATTCCTTATGTGTTATATTAGACCAGATATGTCAATCATGTGGCCTTCCAGATGTTTTGTAAACTAAAACTCCCAGCATACCTTGGTAGCATTCTGCAAACAAGGCATGCTGGGAGATGTAGTTTTCAGATAAAGAAACACTTAGAGGAACCCTATATAATATCTTTAATTGGGAAGTAAGACGCACGAGAGGAAGGTAAAAAGATGGTGCTGTTCACCATATTTATTATTTTTATTGTTATATAAGATCCAGAGATGTCAATCCTGTGGCCCTCCAGATGTTTTGGAAGCTACAACTCCTAGCATGCCTTGGTTCCTGCAACTCTTAGCATGCTGGGAGTTGTAGTTTCCGAAACATGGGAAGGGCTGCAGGCTCGACATCCCTGCATAAGACACATATAAAGGAGTCATAAAGTACCAGAGACTCTTTAAAAGTCAAAGAAATACTGTCATACTCAGCAACATTCACCTTTCCATTTCCAGTGCAATCCCTTAAATCCTATCAGCAACTGTAATTACATTGTTTATAAGCAAAACCCGTAAACTCCGACTCTATGTATGTTTTATGATTATTAACATTCTTTTATGGTCCGAGGACCAGTATGTTTGGACCGTTTGCTATCAAAGCGAAGCCAGTAAAACGCCTAAAGCCGTAAGTTGATTTTATAAGAACAGGATATAAGGAGCATAAAACACACAATCTGAGCCTTGTGTTTTTTCTCTCTCTCCTAGTAATCAAAACCAGCACATGTAAAATTCAATTAATCTGTCCTCCGGGCCATAATATCTGCCATGTTTCTCATTTAGTATTCTCTTATTCACACGCTGACATTCTGAAAGCAACAGTTCAGAGGGGAATGGAGCTTTGCAGTAGAAAACTTCTGATAAGCAATTGGTTTTATAGAACAATAAATAAAGGGCAAGTAAAAAATATGTTGCATATTCACTATTAATAAAAAAGAGAACAAAACATCAGAAGGGCTTTAAATGTCATCAATAGTGGGGATTTTACTCATCTCTCCCACGCTCCACACCTGAATACATTAGTACACAGGGTGAGGACTTAAGATACTTAAGATACTTACATGAAGTTTCCCTCTTTGCAGAGTGTGTCGTCCCATTGCAAACTGCAGAGACAAACGGGACCAGACCTGCAAAGCTGACAGTTGGTATGTGTGAATTGCATGGTGAGAAATTCCCATTGTGATTACTGAGCATGCTTGACTTCACAGAAAGTCAGGTCAGATGAAAGGAGGAGTCAGGTAAAAGAGGGAGCGGAATACTTGAACAAAACAAAACTGGATTAATGGCATACAGCAATACACACTCACCTCAGCGTAAGCGCTCACATACATGAATGAATACATGATGAAGTCATTTTCATTTTTTTCAGTATAGTTGCCCTGTATTAATTATTGATAGAATGTACCCCTGTACTTAATAGGTGAACAAAAGTCTAAAAATAAATATAGTTCACAAGATTCTACATATAATGAAGATATGAACAGCTACATATTTAACATTCAACATACTATAATTTGCTTGAAAATTTGTGCTGCTCCTCATTTTCTTCCCAGGCTCCTCAGCTTCTGATAACACTTCACAATCTTTGTTTGGCACCAGCCCCATAGTCTTTAATAGGGGGTTACATCATCACCAGCAAATGGCCCATGGGAAACAGGAAGAAAGGAAGTATTGATTAAAAATGGTTTTATTTGTAGCATTAAAAAACTAAATAAATAAAAATGATAGCAGGTAAGGTCCTTATTACACAAGGCTTCACCTAAATTACAATTATTATTAGACTTTTATTTTTCTTTAAAATATAAGCAAATTAAATGTCACCTTGTTCCATGTCTTGTATAGCTATAATTTTACACAGTCATGGAATTCCTTAGTGACTTCCAATATCCCTGATTCCTCACAAGCATTTATTTTAACCACTTGGATTGGGGTAGAATTTGATGTTTACATTCTTAAGGGTGAGATCCCTAACAATATCATGCACATTAGATTATAAAGAACCTTATGGATTCACGATTTCGCCCGCACACACCTCTCTTCATTTTGTAGAGACACAGCTTTGTTTGCCTTTCCTTGAATATAAAAATGTCAGAAAATATAAGCAATTAAATAAAGCGACATTAAAAAAAAAAAAAGAATATGAAAGTAATCCGTTTGTAAATGGTAATCAGGGTTACCAACCCCATAACATACGTAATTCATTTTTATATGCAGTTCAAACAAACTGTTACTGTATACCGTTATACACCTAAAAGTGTGCTGAATTGGAGAGCTGACCTAACAGTGTCTGCTTAACTGGAGGGCTGGAGGGTTCAGCAGCCCTCCAGTTCACCAGCTAGTGTTAAGTCAGCCCTCCACATCACCAGCCACTGTTAGTTAGCCCACTATATTTCCTCCACAAGTGACATCCACTTTTTTTTCGGCTTTGTGTGCCACAGGAAGATAGAGAGGACAGCTTTAAAAGGTTTGGCTCACATGCCAAAAGGTCTGGGAGTGCCCCTGCTTTCAGTTGACCTTGGTCAGTTATGCCTGGAAATGGCCCTGCAACAAGGACACCTGTTTTATCACAGGAAACTTTGTCTACGGTTCCCATTGACGTGTCAATTTGCAGTGCTTTCTATGGTGTATTTACAATAAACATCTGCATTGTTTTGGAAATAGTGGTAATGGAGCCTAAACATGTCAGGTAATTATAGAATGTTTTGTTTCTATTCTTCTGTATTTCTAAAAATCATGGGAACTATTACTGTTGTTCTCTGGCACACAAATGTGTGACCTTTCTCCTTAAAGGGTCACTATACTCACTGAAACAACTTTGTATAATCTGAAGGTACAATGTTAGGGTAGTACAATGATGTTACTTATATGTGTGTCTGTGCCTGCTTAGTTAGTGAATTTTCAATGTTTAGTTGAATGGCCCCCACCTCCCCCCTTAGTCACTGCCCACTTGTAATTCAGCCGACACTGGATACATTAATTTACATAATAAAGAGCCTATTCTGCCCGACACTATACAACTCATTAACATATCTTCCTAACACTGCTGAGAGTGGGTGTGGCTGCTGCTGTGTCAGAAACTTCTCCCTTCTGTAGATAGATAGATAGATTATAGATAGAGAGAGAGAGAGAGAGATAGGTAGACAGACACAGACAGGCAGATAGATAGATAGATAGATAGATAGATAGATAGATAGATAGATAGATAGATAGATAGATAGATAGATAGATAGACAGACAGACTAGACAGACAGACAGACAGATAGATAGACAGACAGATAGACAGATATAAACATAGATTGATATATTATATACAGACAAAGCAATAGACAGATATATAGATAGATCAGACAGAGGGAGAGAGATAGATAGATAGAGACAGATTGAGACAGATAGATAGATAGATAGATAGACAGACTAGATAGATAGATAAAAGATAGACAGACAGACGGTCAGACAGAGAGACAGATATAAACATAGATTGATATATTATAGACAGACAGAGCAATAGACAAATATATAGATAGATCAGACAGAGAGAGATAGATAGATGAGACAGATTGAGACAGATAGATAGATAGATATATAGATAAATAGATAGATAGACACAGACAGGCAGATAGATATATATATAGACAGACAGGCAGACAGACAGACAGATAGATAGACAGATAGATAGACAGAAAGACAGATAGAAAGATATACAGAGAGACAGATATAAACATAGATTGATATATAACAGACAGACAGAAAAATAGACAGATATATAGATAGATCAGACAGACAGAGATAGATAGATTAGATAGATAATAGATAGATAGATAGATAGATAGATAGACAGACAAACAGGCAGATAGACAGACAGACAAACAGACAGATAGATAGATAGACAGAGAGACAGATATCAACATATATTGATATAGTCAGACAGAGCAATAGACAGATATATAGATAAATCAGACAGACACACAGAGAGAGATAGATAGATAGATAGATAGATAGATAATAGAAAGACAGATAGATAGATAGATAGATAATAGATAGACAGATAGATAGATAGATAGATAGATAGATTATAGATAGATAGATAGATACTGTAGTGTGAGAGAGAGAGAGAGATACTGTAGATAGATAGATAAATAGACAGACAGATAGATCAGATAGACAGGAGACCAATATGATTAATCACTTATTATATTTGGGGTTGTATTAATAAATGTTTTGACATGTTTTGGGAGATCCTAGTAGTAAGAGCTCACTGGAGGGACACAAATTAGCATACCTGCTTTGAGTGACAGGTCTTTCAGTGTACATGCTGTTATTTAAAATGATGATTTCTGAGAATCTACAGCTCGAATTTCAAATCTGAAAAATGTGTTGTGTAGTGTAGTGGACCATTACACTATCTAAAGGTATGATTTTTGAAAATTCGAAGTATATATACCCTTTCAAGGGCAAGTCCAACTTATATAACACCTTAGACAAAGAAGAAGGCTGGTTTTAAAGGGGCAATTTATGTGCAAAAATACCAAGTCTGACAAGAGGTGGCACATATAATGCTGCTTTGACATTTTAAAAAACTCCTACGCTAGAAGGCAATCAACTCCTTGTATTGCAGGGTAGCCCAACCTATTTGGCTTCAAGGGCCACATGTGCGGCCCCTGACCACCTTTGAGGGCCGCACAAAATACTTTTAGGCCTATATAGGTTATAATCAACACATAACAGCCCTGCTAATTTTATTTGTTAAACCAGGAGTAGGTAATCAGAAACCTTACCCATAATCCTCCCTATATAAAGGACACAAGTCATATTTGCACAAATATTACATTTAATTTAAAATTGTCTTCAAATCATCTGATGATCTGATATGGAGTTTAGAATTCATTGGCATATTTAACTGTGAGGCAGGTAAGGCTCTAGGAGTCTCTTGAATCTAATTGAGTATTTTATGGGGATCAAGTTAGGGGGCCACTTCAAATCACGATCGGGCCTCGTGTTGGGCACCACTGTTGTATTCAGTAGCACCATGACACCTTGCTGTTATATGCATATTGAGCTACATTTAAAGGGCATATCTGTTGTATTCAATTAGATCAACTGGACTTGAAATGTAGTTCTTGAAGACGTTTCGCTAGTCATCCGACAGGCTTTCTCAATTCAGAATGGCTTGTACAAGAATCTGTGGCAATTATGTACCCTGGAAAATCCCAATTAGCATATCACAGCCAGGTGTTAAGGGTGTGATTAGATAGTGGCTAAGAGGTGTTATAGGAACGCCCAGAGTAAGGTGTTAAAACAGCATTGTACATGGCAGACAGTTGGTGTCGAACCCCCCTACCTCTATTTAGGCTTGGTTTCTTTATTTTCACATAAATGGCCTCCTTAACACCTCTCTTGAACCAGTCACGTTCCTTCGCCAGTATATATATTGGGATTTTCCAGGGTACATAATTGCCACAGATTCTTGTACAAGTCATTCTGAATTGAGAAAGCCAGTCGGATGACTAGCGAAACGTCTTCAAGAACTACATTTCAAGTCCAGTTGATCTAATTGAATACAACAGATATACCATGACCTGGATGAATGAGAACCTTCACAAGCATTTAAAGGGCATGTTCACCCCCAAAACTATTATCCCCCCACACTACAGGTCCCAATCTTTATTGTATGAAAATCCTTACCTTACATCTCAGATCCAAATGGTTGCCCTTTAATCCCTCCCCAAAGTCCCAAAAACTGGCCACCAGGAGTACTGCAGAGTCCATATAGGACTCTGCCTCCTGTCTCTCCTCTGGGAGAATTTTTCCATGCGCAGCAGAGCCCTCCCCCTCCTCCCTCTCCCTCCCGATTTGGTCTCCCTCCCCCTAGCATTAAACCCCTTTGCCATAATATAGTTATTGGCCCTCCAGCACCAACCGCATTACTATTATAGCAAGAAAGTCCCCCGATCTTTACTTACCTTACCTCTCTCCTTCGCAGTTCTACACTACCGGCAGCCGCGTCCGTGATTGGCTGCCTCTCAGACAATCACAGACGTGGCTACCAGTCCCGCCCCCTGCTTGCAGTTCTATGCAAGCAGAGGGCCGGGATTGTGCAGCGAAGGAGAGAGGTAAGATAAGTAAAAACCGGGGCACTTTTTTGCTATAATAGTAATGCGGTTGGGGCTGGGGGACCAATAACTATAATATGGCACAAAGTTAGTTTAAAGGGTGGACATACCTTTTAAGGCAACGTTAACACTAAACAACACAAAACGCATGGGGAAAAAATGCGATTCATTGCACTGCGATTCAATGCATTTTTGCAATGTGATTTTATGCATCTGTATGTATGTTTGTATGTATGTATGTATATGTTTATTTATATAGCGCCACTAGGGGACGCAGCGCTGTACAATATAGAATACAAAAAATCATACAAGGGGGACAGTAAATAAATACATAAATATATAAATAAGTATGAACATCACTAAATATACAGGTGCTTAAAACATGTAACATGAGGAAAGAGCTTACAGTCTACTTAGGTGGGTAACAGATATATGGGAAAGGGTGGAAGCAGGGCAGGATTTACCATTAGGCATGTGCCTAGTGCCTAGGGGTGCCTGAGGTTGGAGGGGCGGCTGTCAATCTCCACCCACCAACCCAACCCCTTTATAGTCTATTTTCTTCCCCCCAAATAAAATAAATGGGTGTGGTTTAGGGTGTGGTCTGTGTTTAAGGGTGGGGTCAATGGCACCAGGCTCCTTGGGCCTACAGTCTGCTGAGGTGTAAATCCAGCCCTGAGTGGAGGTGCTAAAGTAATAACTGGTGCAGTGTCAATAGTCCTATGTTGTGCTGTGTCAGAGAGATAGTATGAGAGGTTAGATTTAAACTTGTTTATTGAGGTTTCTTGCAGTAGAGAGAGGGGGATAGAATTCCAGAGAACGGGGGCCAGAAGAGAAAAAGGTTTAAGGCGAGAGGAGGCAGTGTGAGTGGGGGATCTATATAAGAGATGGTTCTGAGATGAGCGGTGGGTAAGGGCAGGGACATATGGGGACACTAGAGAAGAAATATAGGAAAGAGCAGCAGAGTGAAGGGATTTAAATGTTAAGAGAAGGATTTTGTAGATAGTGCGTTATTTAATGAGGAGCCACTGAGCCAGGTAGATGTGCTA
This sequence comes from Hymenochirus boettgeri, assembly GCA_019447015.1. Lineage (NCBI taxonomy): Eukaryota > Metazoa > Chordata > Amphibia > Anura > Pipidae > Hymenochirus > Hymenochirus boettgeri. The sequence goes on from CM033471.1 coordinate 36,773,443, forward strand.
GTTAAGTATGGACTGAAGAGGAGAAAGATGGGAAGCAGGAAGACCAGAAAACAGAAGGTTACAATAATCCAGACATGATAGGATGAGAGCATGGATAAGCATAGCAGTAGTTGGAAGAGAAAGGAATCTACGGATCTTTACAATGTTACAAAGAAAAAAGCGACAGGTTTTAGCAACATAGTTAATGTGATTGGAAAAGGAGAGAGCAGAATCAATAATAACCCCTAAGCAAAGGGCTGACTGAATAGGGTAAATGGGGGTGTTGTCCATAGAAATGGAAAAAGGTGGGATAGGACCAAGTTTAGGTGGGAAAATGAGTTTGCATCTTTGATAGTTTTTTTGCCCATTTTCATGCATTTATTGTGTGTTTTATACAACGCGTTTTAGTGCATTTTTGGGTTAAATGCCATAAAAATTTGCACTTTTATTTGATTTTGGCGCATTTTCCCCCCTTTTCCTTATACACTTTCATTGAGTGTGTTATCACAATTAACCGCAGCAAGCAGTGTGCTTAAAAATGCACTGCAACTCATAAAAACGCTGTAGTGTGAACGCTATTATGGGATCCCTATGCAAAATTGATGTCCTTGCTTTTTTTCCCAATGCATGCGTTACCACAAGGGTAATGCATCTAGTGTGAAAGAATAAAACAGGATAAAATGCGTCTAGTGTGATAGAAGCCTTAGTGTATTTATTGCCAAAAGTCAATCTGAATTGAGAAAGCCAGTTGAAATGTCTTCAAGAACTAAACTTTTCTAATCTAATTGAATACCACAGAAATACCGTGACCCGGAGGAATATGAACCTTCACCAACATTCATTTACTTAGATAAAGACTTAGTTTACACTGAGCGTAAGACTGACATTTCTCACACAGAGGGATTTAGACGGTTCGGTAAGAGATCAAGTTGAAGTAGTTGTTTATATAAGGGATAATATGCTACCTACATATAGAAGCACAAGGCCGCAGGCCGAGTGCTTTTATATAGGGCATGGAACTCCGAGGTGAAGTAAATCCGTAGATTACACTGTAGGTAGCGTATTATTTCTTATAATACATAAGGCTAGTCAAAAAAAAAACCTGCCCACTACCACTGTGTCTTCCCCTTCCTGTATTAGTCATTTATATAGGAATCCCTGTTTAATGTATAAATAGTTAATTAACGTTACTATTGAAAAGAGAAAGAAGGACCGAATATCGTCTGTCAAGAATAAACAGGGATTCCTATATAAATGACTAATACAGGGAGGGGGGAGTCAGTGGGAGGGGTAGTGGAATACAGGAAGTGACGTCACTGAGTGATTGTAATATAGATTCTCGCCACTGCATCTCCCCATTGAAAATGCCTAGCCTTATGTATTATATTATTATATTATTACTGTTTTCATTGTGATGAAGAAGTAATTTTTAAAAAAAATCTTTGGATAACTTCTATGCTAAAACACATTCTATTTCTCGCTGCTCTGATTCGCTTTGCTCCACAGCTACTGTCAGTGACAGTTTGCGATCTGGCCAGTGTCTTCCCATTGGCTACACCGCAGTCTGCAGAGACAAACATGAAGGGGACCGGAGCAAGTGAAACTTCATGTAAGTATTCCAGCTGATCTGTAAAGTACAGTGAGGACTTAGCGTTTTATATCCCCATCCTGGGTACTACTAATAGGGGAAGAAGAGGAGCAAGTGAAACTTCATGTAAGTATTCCAGCTGGTCTGTAAAGTACAGTGAGGACTTAGCGTTTTATATCCCCATCCTGGGTACTACTTATAGGGGAAGAAGAGGAGCAAGGGAAACTTCATGTAAGTATTCCAGCTGATCTGTAAAGTACAGTGAGGACTTAGCGTTTTATATCCCCATCCTGGGTACTACTTATAGGGGAAGAAGTGGAGCAAGGGAAACTTCATGTAAGTATTCCAGCTGATCTGTAAAGTACAGTGAGGACTTAGCGTTTTATATCCCCATCCTGGGTACTACTAATAGGGGAAGAAGAGGAGCAAGGGAAACTTCATGTAAGTATTCCAGCTGATCTATAAAGTACAGTGAGGACTAAGGAACGCGTCAGGCGTACTGAAATAAAGCTGTAGATTCACTCATCTATGTGTCCGGATTGCTCTTGTGTACATTTCGGTTGATGCAGTGTCATTCTCTTACTTTTGTTGTACTCGTGGAGTTTGGTCTGGAGCGACGGACCTGGGGCACCTTGCACCCGGGTCACTAAGAAGCACGGTTAAGCACCTGACATATATTTTGAAATTGGATTGTCTTGTATGCTACTTTGAGAAGCGAAGGGTCTGGGGTTCTATACACCCGGACCACTATAATGAATAAGTAAGCATTATACGTATCACATTCATGGGATAGGATTTTCTTATTGTTTTGACAGTGAGGACTTAGCATTTTATATCCCCATCCTGGATACTACTAATTAGTGAAGGAAAAGGAGCGAGGGAAGCATAATTGTCCTTTAAATTATGCATCTTTTTTTCTAGTAGACAAAGCCCCTAGTTTGTTCTGCCCCTCCCTGGTTTTACGACCTGGGCATGCTCAATGTGTTTCATCCACAGAGAGAACAGCTGTCCAATAAGATGCTTTGTATCCTTTAGGATTATGGCAAATAAGAAAGGTATTTATGCTGTTTATTGATTTTTGTGATCTATAGTTTTTAACAGCAGTTTCTGGCATATACGTTAGGTAAAAGATATGAATTCGCCTAAACACAGTAAGTAAAGAAACACTTAGAGGAACCCCTATATAATATAGATATAATATAAATTCCTTATGTGTTATATTAGACCAGATATGTCAATCATGTGGCCTTCCAGATGTTTTGTAAACTAAAACTCCCAGCATACCTTGGTAGCATTCTGCAAACAAGGCATGCTGGGAGATGTAGTTTTCAGATAAAGAAACACTTAGAGGAACCCTATATAATATCTTTAATTGGGAAGTAAGACGCACGAGAGGAAGGTAAAAAGATGGTGCTGTTCACCATATTTATTATTTTTATTGTTATATAAGATCCAGAGATGTCAATCCTGTGGCCCTCCAGATGTTTTGGAAGCTACAACTCCTAGCATGCCTTGGTTCCTGCAACTCTTAGCATGCTGGGAGTTGTAGTTTCCGAAACATGGGAAGGGCTGCAGGCTCGACATCCCTGCATAAGACACATATAAAGGAGTCATAAAGTACCAGAGACTCTTTAAAAGTCAAAGAAATACTGTCATACTCAGCAACATTCACCTTTCCATTTCCAGTGCAATCCCTTAAATCCTATCAGCAACTGTAATTACATTGTTTATAAGCAAAACCCGTAAACTCCGACTCTATGTATGTTTTATGATTATTAACATTCTTTTATGGTCCGAGGACCAGTATGTTTGGACCGTTTGCTATCAAAGCGAAGCCAGTAAAACGCCTAAAGCCGTAAGTTGATTTTATAAGAACAGGATATAAGGAGCATAAAACACACAATCTGAGCCTTGTGTTTTTTCTCTCTCTCCTAGTAATCAAAACCAGCACATGTAAAATTCAATTAATCTGTCCTCCGGGCCATAATATCTGCCATGTTTCTCATTTAGTATTCTCTTATTCACACGCTGACATTCTGAAAGCAACAGTTCAGAGGGGAATGGAGCTTTGCAGTAGAAAACTTCTGATAAGCAATTGGTTTTATAGAACAATAAATAAAGGGCAAGTAAAAAATATGTTGCATATTCACTATTAATAAAAAAGAGAACAAAACATCAGAAGGGCTTTAAATGTCATCAATAGTGGGGATTTTACTCATCTCTCCCACGCTCCACACCTGAATACATTAGTACACAGGGTGAGGACTTAAGATACTTAAGATACTTACATGAAGTTTCCCTCTTTGCAGAGTGTGTCGTCCCATTGCAAACTGCAGAGACAAACGGGACCAGACCTGCAAAGCTGACAGTTGGTATGTGTGAATTGCATGGTGAGAAATTCCCATTGTGATTACTGAGCATGCTTGACTTCACAGAAAGTCAGGTCAGATGAAAGGAGGAGTCAGGTAAAAGAGGGAGCGGAATACTTGAACAAAACAAAACTGGATTAATGGCATACAGCAATACACACTCACCTCAGCGTAAGCGCTCACATACATGAATGAATACATGATGAAGTCATTTTCATTTTTTTCAGTATAGTTGCCCTGTATTAATTATTGATAGAATGTACCCCTGTACTTAATAGGTGAACAAAAGTCTAAAAATAAATATAGTTCACAAGATTCTACATATAATGAAGATATGAACAGCTACATATTTAACATTCAACATACTATAATTTGCTTGAAAATTTGTGCTGCTCCTCATTTTCTTCCCAGGCTCCTCAGCTTCTGATAACACTTCACAATCTTTGTTTGGCACCAGCCCCATAGTCTTTAATAGGGGGTTACATCATCACCAGCAAATGGCCCATGGGAAACAGGAAGAAAGGAAGTATTGATTAAAAATGGTTTTATTTGTAGCATTAAAAAACTAAATAAATAAAAATGATAGCAG
>CM033471.1:37486370-37499001 GCA_019447015.1 Hymenochirus boettgeri
AGTTATCCATTCTTCAGATATCCATTTAACCAGTATCTAGTTATCCATTCTTCAGATATCCATTTAACCAGTATCTAGTTATCCATTCTTCAGATATCCATTTAACCAGTATCTAGTTATCCATTCTTTAGATATCCATTTCATTGCATCAGCTACCCTTACCTATCTTACTTTACCTCACCATTTGGTTTGTCTAGCCATTCAATTGAGCACTATCTCACGGGTTTATAATTTCTATTTGGCTTTTTACAGTGGAATATCACTGAATGTTTTATTATAAGAAAAAGAGCTACCACTCCACAGACACAAGCACACCCATCAGTTACCTCTTTTACAAAATTTCTGCATTCCTGTTCCCACTTGCGCCTTCCCTACTTTCTTCAGTGCTTTCTGAGTTAGTGAACTGTCAAAACAGTCAAAAAGAGTAATTTATATGCAAGATTTATCCATGGAATCTTTATCAGTGTTAGTGTATAAATCTAAGACCGACCAGACCAGAAAAGTACCTTTAATCCTCCTACTGGCCTTCTTTTCCCATGCCCACTCTTGATACACCAACAAATTTCTTTTCTTTTCTATTCTGTAATGAGTTTCAAACCTCTCCTTAGAACAGGATTGAAAGTGGGAAATCTGTAGGAGTGAATGCCTACACCATGACCATTACTAGGTGTATGTGCAGTTTGTCAGACAAGCATAGGCATTATGATGTACTTTGAGTTTTGAACAAGCTCAGCTCGGATTAGATGAAGGGTATTTGACGTCTTCTTGGAAAACTCTCCAGCTCAAAGGAGCGTCCGTGGCCTGAAAATCTTTGCTATCCACTTGCGGGCCAATGATCTTAGCTTTTATGGAAATGTGGACTTAATTTTCACATTAACAAGATCTGGCCAACTGTGTTGGGGGATGTTATTCTGGTCTGGTCCTAGATAATTCCCTAGGTTACATGGCGGAGAGCTTGGGAACAAACCTTGAACACTGCCACCAAAAGTTAAATGCTTCCGTATCTTCCTTTTCTGTATATCGAAAGTGTGGTATTTCATCCTAGGGATCAGGAAGAGGACAACACCTGATTGTTCTGAAACAAAGAGGTTACCCGAACCCCATTGGTCTGACATTTTAAATGTAATCTGCAGAACAGGCATTGTCTGTTCTTATAATGTACTCCCATGGTTAATTGCTGGTTGTCCGTGTGGCAGAATATTTTACATAGCAAGGGTTCTTATAGATCAATGTTGTTTATGCGAATGGGGTCAGTAGCTAATGACGCTGTACTTTCCGGCTGTAGACTCCTGGATTATTGGTTAAAATCTTCGCATCTGATGTTGTTATTTGTTGTATTCAGTTAGATCAACTGGACTTAAAGTTTAGTTCTTAAAGACTTTTCGCTAGTCATCTGACTGGCTTTCTCAATTCAAAATGACTTGTACAAGAATATCAATTATGTACCCTGGAAAGTCCCAATTAGCATATCACAGCCAGGTGTTAAGGGCGTGATTGCATAGTGGCTAAGAGGTGTTATAGGAAGCCCTGGGTAAGGTTTCAAAACAGCATTGTACATGGCAACAGTTGGTGTCAAACCCCCCACCTCTATTCAGCTTGGTTTCTTTATTTTCACATAAATAGCCTCCTTAACCCCTTTCTTGAACCAGATCTCTTGATCTAACTGAATACAACAAAATACTATGACCTGGATGAATGAGAACCTCCCAGCATATCTGATGTTGTTCTGATGGACCAGCTTCTGGCAATAATTGATCAGGCTACATTTCGTCCTTAATAATAAAGCTGTGACCAAATTTCAGACCCAAAATAGATTTGGTGTCTTTTGTGTATGAGAAAAACCGGTTTTAGCAGGTTATAGGTGAAAAAAAGGGGTTGGACTGGCTATTGTTGTCAATACTATGACCTAAGCCCATTATCTCCCAACAGCTGCAAATTTGCTTTTTGCTGTATTAAAATATTTCAATTTATAAGAGAAGCTTCTAGCAAAAATCATCAAATTTCCCTTCCAATATCCCATTTTAAAAAACTGTTGCAACTAAAATCTCCAGTCTTGTTTCACCGCGGTTTTGCAAAACTGAAATCTATGGAAGAAGACATTTCAAAAAATATCTATTTTTTTTAATTCTATACCTCATTATTAGTGTAAAGGATATATACAGTAGGATGCTGGAAAAGGCATGTGGAATGTGTATCAATGCACTTAAGCATTAAAAGGGAACTTTTGCAACCGCTCTACAAGGAGATCAATGTGATGAATAGAGTAACTCTGGTTGCAAAATAGGAAGCAACTTCACTGCAAAATTTTGTCCATCAATATTCACACGAGGTTGAGTCCCAAACTTTTTTAAAGATGAAACTATCGGTTTACCTGATGCACATGTGCTGGTAATACAATATGCCCACAGTGTTGGTAGAAACAAGATGCCCACAGTGACTGGTAAATACAACAACAATGCCCACAGTACTGGTTGAAAACAAGATGCCCACAGTGACTGGTATAATAGATGCCCACAGTGACTGGTAAATACAAGATGCCCACAGTGACTGGTAGATACAAGATGCCCACAGTGACTGGTAAATACAAGATGCCCACAGTAACTGGTAGATACAGATGCCCAGGATCTGGTAAATCAAGAATCCCACAGTGACTTAAAAAATGAGCTGACCTGAAGCAAGCTGCCAGGAAGAGAACTGACACTAATCCTCCCTCCTGCTGGCACGTGCATGCATGCAAGCAGAGGAGATGAAGATTTAAAAGAAAATTAACTCACAGTGGTATGTTGGCTGCCCCATAGGACACAGAGAATAATATCTGTACCTCCGCTTTAGTAAGGATGTTGGCTCTTATTCCATTCAGCAATGTAGGTGACCTATGGCTTTAGTTGCCGAAATATGCGAAGCATGAGGTACATGGATCTGCCACAGTATAACCCTAATATCCTGCTCTGGATAAATTATGCTAAAAAGCAATACACCCTAGCACACCAGCCTTAACAAGGCACTGAAAATGACATTGTTGAATATCGTTGGTTGAGAATGTCCTATTGTTGCATCAAATACACCTGAACTCGACATAAAAACAATCACCGGAATCTGAGAAAGATGCTGAAACATTGTTGAGAAATTTCATTTCCAGATTTGACATCTCTAAAATGGCTTCAAATGGGGGTCATGGGAATATGATTTATTACCATCCCTCTATATTTATTATTTTCAGATGCACAAAGCTACGTCTCACACACACTTATAACTAGCTCCTCAAGCCAACACGAATATAAAGTCTGACATTTATAAATACTTAATAAGTGACACATAGGAGATTTATAATACTTACTGCATATATCAATCCTACCACCATCACAAACAGATGGCAGTCACATATGGAATCACAAGACATTGCGGAGCTAAAACATTTTTATTAACATAAAAAAATGACACTATCTAAAGTGTTGTCTTTAATTAAACGCAAGCTATGTTACATTTGAAATATTATTTTAGAATCTCGGCGAAGGATCCAATTGGGATTCATTTTTCTTTTGAGATGATAACCTCTCTTCCAGAATGGGCAAAGATAAAGAATATAAAGAATTCCCGGATGCAGACAGAACAGCTGCTTTTGGTGGAAGGAACTTTACAAAGTTGTGAATGTCATTGATTTGCAATTTACCTACTGTGTGGCTGATGGTAGAGGTACGTTTTTTTCTGGGGCTGCTGTTAGGGAGTTACGGTATAGGGAATTTATGGCTGGCAACTGTACATGAGTTTATATTTCAGATTCATTGTAAAATACGGATCCTGTAATTTACTACTAGAGATGGGCGAACTTCATAAAGTTCGGTCCGTTTCGTACTTTCCAACGTCAGTAAAATTTCGAAAGTTCAATTCGGACCCATTTAAGTGAATGGGGAGTGATCGTTCGGATGATTTACAGCTAAACTAACATGTAACTTACGTAAATGGCTGTGGCACCTGGGAAATCACCAAAACTTGTTTAAACCTTCGTAACATGAGTGGGCAATTGTCGGGTTTGCGCAACTACATGTGAGTGTTACGCCAATTCGAGGGTTACCAAACGATACTTTCGAGGGTTAGCAGAAATAGAACCATAAATTCGAGGTTATGAAATCGAACAATACTGGAAAGCTTAACTTCGCCTGCAGAATCCTGCCTGCGAAGGGTTTTCTGCAGAAGGCTGGCACAGCTAACCGCAGATGTTAAAAGTCCTAACCATTTTTCAGGATAGGCAAGGAGGTCAGAAGGCCTGGCAGTTTGGGCGGTCTTCCTAGTGCAGTATAACGGCAGGTCTTTGTACCAAGGGCCTAGGGTGGAGAGCGGGGTCCTTATGCTTATACACTATGTGCCAGGCAGTAGTGGCTACGGAGCTTACCTGGACGGTTGGTGGAGTGCACAACAGTGGCCTGGGAGATGGCAGAGTTGGGCCTTACAAAAAACATTGCTTTCTGGAATTATTTCCCATTTTGGAGCAGTTGATCTTTGGGGTGACAGGCTAGCCAATAATAGATGTTTTTTGCTCAGACAACTGAGGGTTGTACGGCCATAAACAATTTATTGGCTTCTTCACCGCCAATTCTGCGATTGCTCAGTACTTGGTTCTAAGATGCTTAAAACTTAACTTATGGTTTAGGGCTAGGCATGTTTCCAGGCTGCAAAATGTGGTCACTGATTCTCTTTCTCGTTGCTGTGGGACCGGGTCTGACAAGCAGCACCTGCAGTGGAACGAGAGGGGTATCCATGTCCGAGTTGGTTGTGGGAGCTGGGGGAAGGCACGTGGCAGACCTGGTGAGGGTCCGTGGCACTAGCCACTTGGGTAAAGTAGTGACAGGGCATGGAGAATGGATAGCTGAAAAAAGTGCCCTTCAGGAAGTTTTTCTTCTACAGGATCGGGACATCTGTTGGCATGGATGGTAGAATGTACGCAGAGGGTACGTCCATATCAGGTTTAAATAGAAGATTGTCCAGGCTGTCTTTTGGGCTAAGGATCACAGTAGGAAAGATGTACTAAAGAGGCCATGGTGCAACAGGCTTTAAAGGGTACAGGAAAAAGGGTGATTCAGGACAGCGGCGCCCAGTTTTTATTATGCTGCTTCGTCTCTATTTCTGTATTGATAAAGTGTGTTTTTCAAATTATAATGTTGTTTTGTTAGGGTGGCTTTTTCAATGGCCTTTTTTGGGGGGATAAGGATAAGCGAACTGGTTAGTTTTAGCAAGACTAGAGCAAGCGGGCTGATAGAGCGGGACTTCCGCAAAACGCAAGAAGGTTTGTGGTGACTATTCCCAGGTCCAGACAGATCAGGAAGGGAAAGGTACGATCATATTCCTATGGCCCTTGGAGGGGATACGTCCTGCCCAGTTGGCAGTTTCAGCAGTTTATGGCAGTAAACCCCAGCAAGAAGGCCCATTACTCATCCATAGCCAGGGTTCCTTTCTTTCCCAAATTCAGTTTAGGTCAGTTTTTTGGAAATGTCTTGAGGCAGTGGGTTTAACACTCTTTCAGAATAGAGCAGCCACCAGGTGGCCCTGCTGGGGATGGGACCGAAACGATTAGAGGATAGGGAGATGGGAATCCAGCCGTTTCAAGCTCTACCTTTGACCAGGCAGGATGAGAGCTTTAAAAGGTTTAAAAAAAAAAAAAAGTCTATTGCGGTTTATTTGTTTTATTTAGACCCGTAACGTGTGGATTTATGGGCATTCTTATGTCTACTATGCGGCTAAAAGGGCAGGGATGCGGCCTTGAGGCAAGCAACTCGGTTTCAATGGGAGGAGCTATGATTGTATCTATATATATCTATGGATAGTGTATAGGGGCCTAAGGTGAACATTTTCTGATTTTTAGGGAGTATGCAGCATGCAAGGGCCACCATATCCTTAAAGTGTACCTGTGGGGAATGATGTTATGTCGGTTCCCCTGAAGACCCTGATCAAAGATGTGAAGTGCACCTCTTTAGGTTATGGTCGTCCTTTCCTAAGTTCTTGTAGTTTGGTCAAACATCGTTCCTAAAAAAAATTGGAAGGAGGGGCCGTAACTGGATAGATTAGGGTAAAAGTCAAAAGAGCTATAGAAAAATTTGTTATGAGCAACAAAGGTTTGGTTGTTGGCACCCAGACCTGGAGTCATTCCAGGACATATGGTATGGAAGAGATGGAGTTCATTTGACCGAGCTAGGTCGGATGTGTTGAATAATGACTTTCAGGAAGTGGCCCAGTTTCCCGATTGGTGGTGGACAGGAGAGCTGAAGGGGTACAGCCCTGTGGTGGCGGGGGTCCATAGAGGAGAGAGTAAGTGGATAGGGGAACAAAATAATTTTTTTCAGTTTACAGTTGGATAGTCCTTCTTGTATGGAGGAGTTGGTCAAAAAGGGGGGTTAACAGTGTCGCATAGACCTCTATGGACCATATATAAGTTAATACTGTAAAAAGTTATTTAAAATGTTTAGTTAATGTTTAATATTGTTTAATTGGAAAGAAATAAGAATTTGGCACTTGGTTATAAACAATTTGTAATAAGAAACCTGCTGTGGCCTTTTTGATCCAAGAAGTGGTCTGTGTTGTTTATTATGTGGGTATTGATAGGGGTTAAGAGTCATAAGGTAAATGGAGTTTTCATAGGCCTATCAATGCCATGGATTTGTCCCGTCACATACAAAAACTATTCCAATCATTATGCCACTGGTGATTTAAAGGGCAGTCAAGCCCCAAAATGAAATTTTACATACAGGTAACCACCCCCCCAAAACCCAAACGGTAATTGTTTGAAATTGAAATATATAAGTCTAACCTGAATCCTGCACAATGTCCTGTTTCCCCTGGTTTCTGCTTCCTGGTTCTTCCAGTAGTAACTGTCAGTTATGGATTTGACAGATTACATCACAGCCAATGACTGAATGTTAATCCACTTGTCTGCCTCTTCTGAGCATGCCCAGGCTCAGTACAGATTTCTAAATTGCTCAGTTTCTATGAAGCATCCAGAAGGATAGCAGGCATACAGTAATGAATTCATAGACAAACTATGATATATCAACATATTTTAAAGAGGCCATTCTTTCTAAAGATGTTCTCATGAGGCTGGTTTGTCCTTTAGTCTATTTCAAGTCTACAAGGCTGGTGGCAATAACTTGTGACTCACAGAGAGGTGTTACCAGAACAGAGGAGCTTGGGAGAAAGAGGAGATCCATTTTTAAGTAACTGATAACATGTCTAAGGTTTCAAACATATCATTTTGGGCCCTCATTACACGGAACATCTCCTCATCCTTATTTCATTCTTCTTTAGGTAGAGTTTGCATATTCCTTCAAATATAATAAGAATTTGGGCTTCACTTTTGGTCATGATTAAATGGCATTCCATATAAAAATCACAGCAATTAATATTACTACAGTATAATTTGATTTCTGATACTGCTTAGAAAGAATTCATCACCCCATGTTTCAAAGTCCATTAACTCTACCAATGTAAATTGCTTAACTTCTGCTGCTGATCATTATCAAAGACACACCACACCACGATCTGGGTAAGGATAAAGCTGTAATACATTCAGATGTGTAGGGCAACAAACTTTAAAATATAATGTATCGGATATTGTTAAAGGGCATGTCCACCCCCAAAACTATAATCCCCCCCACTACTGGCCCACCAGGTAGTGTAGTTTAATCCTTACCTCACATCCCAGCTCCATAGGGTTCTCCTTTAGTCCCCCCCCCAAAGTCCCAAAAATGACGACCAGGAGCTAGCAAGATCCATATGGACACTGCCTGCTAGCTGGCCTCAGTAGATTTTTGCATGCTGTACTGCAGCCCTTCTCCCCCCTCCCTCCCCCTCCCTCTCCCTCCCTCTCCCTCCCTCTCCCCCCCGTTCTACTATCCCTCCCCCTACAAAAACCCCTTCAGTAATGATTTCCCCCATGTCTCCGCCCCAACCGCATATTTTTTTTTTTTTTAGAAAGCTCCCCCAAACTCTTACTTACCTCTCCTCTTTCCTCCGGCGAAGTAGCTGCCGGCAGCCGCGTCTGTGATTGGCTCCGCTCAGGCCAATCACAGACGCGGCTGCCGGTCCCGCCCCTCTGCTTGCATTTCCTTGCAAGCAGGGGCCGGGACGCGGCGGAGATCGAGGGGAGGTAAGTAGATTTGGGGGGCTTTCTAAAAAAAAAAATTAGCGGTTGGGGCTGGGAGCCCAGGGGATCTTATATGAAAAATAAATTTTAGGGTGACTAGCCTTTAATGGTATGTTAATGGAAATAAATATTTCATTTTTCATACATCTTAAAGGGAATGTCCACCCCCTCTCTTAAAAAATCTATATCTTGTACAATACCCCCAAACCTGGACATCGTTCTATACAATATCTTCAATTCAGCTCCCACTACTGTAAGCGTCAATCCCCGGGATGGCGCACCAGGGGAGGTGACATCACCATGCAATTGCGCTGGCCTCAGCATGAAAATTTAGATAGTGCCACCTCCTTTTTCGAGGAGCCGTTTGTAGTGGTGATCTAGTTTTCCTTAGTCCTCTTCTCTTTTCCTTGACCAGTACTCAGTTATCCAGTCTTCTGACTTCCAGATCCTGTTACCAGACTCAGCTATCCCGTTAATGTATCCAGTTTACAGTCTTCAGCTATCCGTATTAAGCTACCCATTCTTCAGCTACAAGTATCCGTTAAACCAATATATTTCAGTCCTTCAGCTATCCAGTTATCCAGTCTCAGCTATCCAGTTATCCATTCTTCATATCCATTATCCATTCTTCATACCATTTAACCAGTATCTTTTTTCCATCTTCAGATATCCAATTATCCAGTCTTCAGATATCTATCCTGGTCTTCAATATCCATTTAACCAGTATCTAGTTATCCCTTCTTCAGATATTCCAGTTAATCCATAGATATTCTTTACGTTTATTCCATCTTCAGATATCATAGTCTGATATCCTGTCTTCAGTCCATATCCCAGTTCAGTTCCTCATCTCAGTATCCATTTAACCAGTATCTATTATCATCTCATATTCATTTCCATCTTAGATATCCAAGTCTTCGTAATAACCAGTATCTATTATCAGTCTCAGATATATCCATTAACCAGCTAGTTACTATTAAGTTCCATTAACCCATTTTTTCCCTTTTCGATATCCATGTAACCAGTATCTAGTTATCCATCTTTCAATATCCATTTCCAGTATCTAGTTTATCCAGTTCTTCAGATTTCCTTTAACCAGTATCTAGTTTATCCATCTTCAGATTATCCATTAACCCAGTATCTAGTTTATCCCAGTCTCAGATACTCCACTTAACCAGTATCCTAAGTTATCCTTTCTTCAGATATCACTTTAACCAGTATCTATCTTCCATTCTTCAGATATCCATTTAACCAGTTATCTAGTAATCCATTCTTCAATATCAAACGAACCAGTATCTATTATCCATTCTGCAGATATCCATTACCAGTATCTATTGTTATCCATTCTTCATATATCCATTAACCAGTACTAGTATTCTCGTCATTCTTCAATATCCACTTAACCGAGTATCTTCGTTATCCATTTCTGCATATATCCATTAACCAGTATCTAGTTATCCATTCTTCAGATATCCATTTAACCAGTATCTCAGTTTCCATTCTTCAGATATCTGCATTAACCCGTATCATTATCCATTCGTCAGAATCCATTAACAGTATCTAGTTTCCATCTTTCAGATATCCCTTTAAAAACCAGTATCTAGTTATCCATTCTTCAATTTCATTTAACTAGTTATCTAGTCCAGTCTTAGATTATTCATTTACCTTCTTCAATATTCCAGTATCCTAGTCCAGTCTATTAAGAATTCATGTTTCCATTTTCAATATCCATTAACCAGTATCTAGTTATCCAGTCTTCAAGTATCCATTTAACCATATCTATTATTCATTCTTCAGATCCATTTAACTAGTATCTAGTTTACCAGTCTCTATCCAGTTATCCATTTTTCGATTCTTCAGCTACCGTCTTCAGTATATCTTCAGATATCAGTTATCCATTCTTCAATATCCATTAACCAGTATCTATTTATCCAGTCTTCAGATACTCCATTCCATTATCAGTTATCCTTTTTCAGATACCCTTACCAGTATCTAGTTATCCTGTCTCAGATATCTATTTAACCAGTATCTAGTTATCCAGTCCTTCATATATCCATTTAACCAGTTTTCTAGTTATCTTTTTTTCAGATATCCATTGTAATCCATTACTTTTATCCATCTTTCAGATAGCCATTTAACCAGTATCTAGTTTATCCCAGTCTTCCAGATTTCCATTTAACAAAAACCAGTATCTAGTTATCCATTCCTTCAGATATCCTTAACCATATCTAGTTATCTCTTTTCAATATCCATTTAAACCAGTATCTAGTTATCCATTCTTCAGATTCCATTTAACCAGTATCTAGTTATCCATTCGTCATATATCCACTTTACCAGTATCTATTATTCCATTTCCTTTATATATCCATTAACCATATCTGAGTTATCCATTCTTCATGATCCATTTTAACCAGTATCTAGTTATCTCCATTCTTCAGAATATTCATTAACCAGTACTAGTTATCCATTCTTCAGATATCCACTTACCAGTATTCTAGTTATCCATTTCTTCAGATTCCCTTAACACAGTATCTGTTATCCATTCTCAGTATATCCCATTTAACCATATCTATTATCCTTCTTCCAGATAATCCATTAACCATATCTAGGTTTGTCATTCTTCTTCAGTATCCATTAAACTCAACTATCATCTAAGTTATCCATTCTTCAGATATCCCATTTAAAAACCACTACTAGTTGATCCATTCTTCAGATTTTCATTTAACCTATACTAGTTTCCAGTCTTCATATCCACTTTAACCAGTTTTCTAGTTATCCCATTTTTCAGTATATCCATGTAACCAGTATCTTTTCCATGCTTTCAATCTCCATTAAACCAGTATCTAGTTCTCCAGTTTCAATTTCCATTTAACAAGTATCTAGTTATCCAGCTTGATATCAAACTCACGTATCATCGTCAGATTAACACTAGTATCCTCCTTATGTATCATCATCTGATCCCTTCATATTCCATACCGTATCTTTACATCTTCGATATCCATAAACCATATAAATCCATTTTAAGATTACTTCTAGTTTAATCCATTCTTCAGATATCCTTTAAACCAGTATCATTTATCCTCCTTCTAGATATCATTTAACCTATCTAGTTATCCTTAGATTATCTTACCAGTATCTAGTCCATTCAATTCCATAACCAGTCATAGTATCTCATTCTTCAGATATCCCATTTCACCATTACTATTATGCCATTCTTCAGATATCGATTACCCATATCAAGTCTTATGCATTCTCAGATATCACGTAACCAGCTATCTAGTTATCCATTCTTCAGATAATCCATTAACCAGAACTATCTAGTTATCCATCTTCAATATCCTCATTTAACTAGTATCTAGTGTTCATCCAATATCTCCAGCGATCCATTCTTCAGAATATCCACTATCATCTCAGTATCAGCCTTATCCATTTCTTCAGATATCCATTAACCATATCTGTTATGCCATCTTCAGATACCATTAACCCATATCTAGTTATCCATCCTTCAGAATATCCATTTAACAACCATATCTATTTATCCATTCTTCAGATTTTCCAGTTGACATAAATCTAGTTATAGTCTTCCAGATTCCTTCAACCTTATCTAGTTATCCATTCTTCAGATATCCATTACCTATTATTTCCATGCTTCGATATCCATTACCAGTTATTATCCATTCTTCAGATTGCCATTAACCAGTATCTAGTTATCCATCGATATCTTAAAAACCAGTCTATATCACATCATATATCATTAGTATCTAGTTATCCATTCTTCAGAACCCATTTACCAGTATCTCATTTTCCATTCTTCAGATATCCCATTACCAGAATTATCTAGTTATCCAGTTCTTTCAGATATCCATTTAACCAGTATTCTAGTTATCCATTCTCTTCAGATTATCCACTTAACAGTATCTCAGTATGCTTCTTCAGTTAGTAACCACTATCTATTTCATTTAGATATCCATTTAACACTACTAGTATCCATTTCAAGATTTCATACAGACAGTTATCGTCTTATACATATCGTAGATATCCATTCAGCTCAGTACCATTATTCCATGCTTCAGTCTCATTAACCAAATCTAGTTCAGTTAATTCCTTTAACCAGTACTAGTTATCCATTCTTAGATCTCCATTTAACCAGTTCAGTTATCCATGTCCTTCACTATCCACTTTAACCAACCCGTATCTAGTTATCCATCTCTTCAGATACCATTAACCAGTAAATCTAGTTATCCTCGCGATCAGTACCGTTCTATTATATTCTCAAATATCCTTAACCATTGAATCTAGTCTATCCATTCTTCAATATCCATTTAACCATAGATCTAGTTATCATTCTTCATCTTCAGATATTGCCATACCACTATCTAGCTTCCATTCTTCAGATATCCATTAAACCCTATATTTATACACTAATTATTAATTGTTATATATTTTATATTATTCTTCTATTTTTTTTTTTTATAATACATTTTATATATATGATTTATTTCT